>OU974045.1:17500-37500 GCA_918843915.1 Notodonta ziczac | reverse complement strand
CGTATAGCTGAGCAGCTTCTTTTATACGCAGGTCAAGTGGGAGCAGCCCAGAAAGTAGAAGTGCAGCGTGCAGCGATACCGTTCGGTAAGATTTGCAGATTTTCTGCGCAAATCCTCGCTGAACGGCATTCAGCTGCTTCTGCACTCCCACCTTATCGGAAGCGTGGGCCCACACACTGGACGCGTACAGTGCTACCGGTTCGACTACCGCGGTGTAGATAGTCCTGATTATTTCAGGGTTTAGTCCCCATTCGATTTTCGCGGTTTTGGCGAGCCGCTTGTATAAGTTGGTAACCTTACGACAGACGTTCGACACGTGGGTGTTATATGTCAACTTATTGTCTATCGTAAGGCCCAGCAGCTTCACCTCGTCAACAATGCGAATCATCTCCCCCGCCATGTGCACGCGAGGAGTATCGAACTTTAACTTTTTTGTCACCAGCATTGCGTTGGTTTTCTGTGCTGCGAATTTCAGTTTGTTTTCAATACCCCACTCGTGCACACGCGCGAGGATCTGGTTCGCATGCTGCGCGATGGTCGATCCAGAGTGCCCGGAGAAAACCAGGACAACATCATCCGCGAATGCCTGGCAATGCACTCCCCTTCGCTCGAGGTCCTCTAATAGAGGATCTAGCAAGAGGTTCCAAAATGTAGGACCGCTAATCGAGCCCTGTACGCATCCTTTTTCCGGTGTTCTCGTGTGTGTCTTTCCGGCGTAGTGCACAACTACTTGTCGGTCCTCAAAGTAGTTTCCGATCAGTTTCCTGAGGTTGATGGGACACTTCTTATTCTGTAGTTGGCACTTGATCGCCGGCCACCAGGCGTTATCAAAAGCACCTTCGATGTCGAGTGAGACCATCATCGAGATCTTTTTTGCCTCAAGGTTACCCCTGATGTGCTGCATGAGGTCGTATAGGGCGTCTTCTGTAGAGCGTTGCGGAACAAAGCCGTACTGTCTGGGGTTTGTCTTGGGTAAAGTGTGCCATCTGACTCGTCGGATCATCATTTTCTCGAGGATTTTACCCAATATCGACAGTAGTCCGATAGGTCGGTACGACTTTGGTCCGCTATAATCCGCTCGCCCTGGTTTCCTCAGCACCACAACAGCTGCCTCCTTCCAGGCGATGGGAAAGCACGCTAGTGATAGGCACTTATTGGCGATTTCCAGAAAGACAGGACTGGCCGCGCCTATGGCTTTTTGGCAGATGTCGGCTGTGAATCCGTCTGGTCCTGGGGCCTTTTTGGGGTGGAAACTAACTAGTGTACGCTCTAGTTCGGCCATTGTGAATGGAGGGTCTGCGGGGGCTGCTGGCTGACCAATATTGTCGTTTTCGGCTTTATATCTTATAGATTTATGGATATCATTATCCACTCCTCTATCGTCTTTGGGGAAAAATGTGGCAGCCAGTAGTTCCGCAGATCTCTCAGGGCCTAAGACTGTTCCAGCGTCGACTAGTAGTTGGTCTTCTTGTTTTCCAGCCGATTTCTGGATTACTCTATAGATCCCGTCCCATAGGCTTTCCCTGTCCTGTCTTCCACAGAAGTCCTTCCAACTTTGTGTCTGTGCTTTTTCTACCTCTGTCTCATATTCTCTTTTCCTTTCCAGGTACTCTTCAACTACGTGCTGACGTCTGGATGGAGCCGCGTTTCGTACCCTTCGCTTCAACGTGCTCACTTCGTGCTTCAGGCTGCCCAGCTCTTCTGTCCACCAAGGTAAGTGTCTTTTGTTTTTCCTTTCTTTTTTCCTGGGTATTGTGCTGTTGCATGTTTCTTTTATGCTGTTTATGTACTTCTCTACTATTGTTTCTAATTCTTCTTTGTTTTGTATCTTTTGTATATCTTTTACTGTGATGTTGTTTGTTCTCAAGGTTTGTTCTAATGCCTCCGTGAAGCTGCTCCAGTTCGCCTTCCGTGTGTTGTAGACGCGTGTTGCACTTGTCGGTTTCCGTTCTGAGGTCTTCTCTAGCTCGAGGCGGAAGGTAATGGCGTTGTGATCGGAGCTGGTAACTGTTTTGTCAACCTTCCATTCCTTTATGAAACGGATGGCGCTGGGCGAACAGACCGTTATGTCGACGTTACTGGTGAGGATTCGTCCTCCCCTAATGGTGTCGAATGTTGGGTCCTCTCCTTCGTTCAGTAAGTGCAGGTCTTGCTCGTCCAGAAAACCTCTCAGCTCTTCGCCTCTAGTGTCCTCCACTGCACTGCCCCACCAAGTGCTCCACGCGTTCACGTCACCTCCCACTATTAGGATTTTGCTCGCTTTCAGTTCATCGCAGACGCTCTTTAATTGGGCCAAGTAGGTATCGAGCGGTTCCGTGCTCTCGAAATACACCGAGATTACTCCGACCGTCCACTTTGTCGTTTTCAGTGTGGCGGCTGCTATGTTTTCAGAGATCGGAGTTTGGCTAGGCCAAATTTCGATCTCGTCATCAAAGACTATGATGGCCGCTTTCACTGGCTTTGTTCGTGGCAGTCCGCACTGGATTACCCTGGTTCCGGTGTATTTCTTGAGCTCGCCTGTCGCTCCCACGTAGGGTTCTTGGACTAGGGCCATACTGTAGTTCCTTTTCTGCGCTTCTAATAGGAGTTCCTGTGTCGCCAGTCTCTTTCGTTGGAGGTTTGCTTGTACTGCCTTATACCCATGGGTGCCCTTAGCAATAGGAGACGCTGGAGCGGGCTATGGCGTCCCATTTGCGTCTGACCGGACATTCCCCGTCAAAAGCCGAGTGTCCGTTTCCTGGTAACTTGGCTTCGGTGCAGTTGCGACATTTGGGTTTGTCGCCAGCGTTGTAGACCGGGCAATCGACTTTATGGTGCTTATCGCCGCAGAAACTGCAAAGGTCATCGGTCTCTTTGCAGTTTCTACGGCCATGTCCGTAGTTGAGGCACCTGGTGCACTGCACTAACGGGGATTGGTCCAGAACTTCCGGCCACTGCAGGTCTATGTGGACTCTTCCGGCACTTGTGAGCCTCTGCCACACCACAGGAGACACTTGCACTACCACGTGCGACTGCAGTGGGTTCCGCGCTCTTCTCCTGTAGCGGACAGAGAACCGCAGTTGTTCTTCCGTCAGGTCTCGCATGAGGTCGGCGTTCTGTACTCTAAGGGACTTGACAATATCCTCGTCCGTGTTTATGTTGAGGAGGTCCTTAACGATGACCAGAGGGTCCTTGTTACGGGCCTCCTCAACCTTGAGGTTCTTATTTGTCTTAAGTCTGGCGGCTGTTTTGTTTAGCTCTTCCTTTGTTGAACAGCTGATCACCACTTTCTGATCTTTTACCTTTCTCGCGCGCTGTATCTGTAATCCGTTTGTTCGGGCGTCGAGCGTTTCGCGTACTTTGCTGAGTACTTGCTCACTAGTGTCCACCGCATCATTGGTGGACACTATGATGGAGTGACTCGGCTGGCGCGAAGTGGGGGGTGTTTTCGGGGGGGCTGAGACCGGCCGCGAGAGGACCTCGGCATACGATGGGGCAGACTCCCTCAGTGCCTCGATCTGTTTTCCGTTCTCCTCCACGGCCTGGCGCAGGACCTCCAACTTCTCAGCAAGTATGTCCGTGCCTTCGACGCCCGAGCACGGTGGTGGCTGGCAGGGTGGTCCCTCCAGGGCTGGTACCACCTGCTTTTTAATCAGGTTCTTTATGGCCTCGATGCCGTCGAGAACCTCCTCGGCCAATGGGTCGCTGGCAGCGTTAGTGGCCTTTAAAACCATTAATTCCGCCAGTTTTTCATTGTGGCGAGTCTCTATCAGCCGGAGGTCCTCCTCGCGCTGGAAGCGTAGTTTTTCCAGCCTCTCCCTGACGGCGCCGTTTTCCTCTATTAGTTCCAGTACCATATTATAGAGGTTGCTAGCTCCGTTTGTAACGGCCTCTTTTATAGATGTTTTTAAGTTGCCTGACTGCTCTAATTGCAGCTTTATATCTTTATAGATGGTATGGGCTCTGGTCATAGAATTCGCCGTGGGCGGGTTGGCCTGCGAGGTGGTCTGCTGGCTTACCCGTCGTGAGGTAGTGGCTTCGGACACCGCAGGGAGTGCGGTCCCGGGGAGCTGTTTTGGCTCCGACGACTTCTTCGGTGGTATGTAAACAACTTTTGTTTCCTTTACGTTGCTTCTGTTGGCGGTCGACATTTTATTGAGCAGGGCTATGCGGCTTTAAATGTTTTCTAACCTAACCTTTGTGTATATTGTGTATGTATAATTGTGTAGGTGTGTAGATGTGTTTTGAGATTTTATTTGTTTAGTTTGTGCTTAAAGTTTCTGTATATAAGTTTGAGTTTTATGGAAATTTAAACAAATTAAAACACATGGGAGTCAATCTATAGCTAAATAAATAAATAAAGAAGAATAAGAAGAGTATGTAAATATTGTATATAATTTAAAGTGTATATAGCTATTAAAATTGTAAAATTGTAAAGTCAATTCTTAATCCTAATAAAATGTAAATATAAATCGTCTCTGACGATTGTCCTATTTGTCCGTTTATAAGTTAAGCTATGTGTTATAGCTCGGTTTTTGGTTATGTCTTCGTCTAAGACGATTGTCAAGTTTTAGTCAAAAAATTTTGGTTTTAACCAAATTTTGTCACGGGACAAATTTAAAATATCTAAAAAACTATGCTGTTCTACGAGCTGTGACTCAACACAATCCCAGAGCTTGCCGTCAGAAGTCCGCTCCCACACACAGTTGTCCGATCAGAACGTTTAAATTTTTAAATTTTGTATGGGACTATTTGGATGATGGCTTGTTCACTACGAATCTAACGTAGTGAATCACAAATGGGTGGGTGGGGGGGCGATTTTTTCGTTTTTTTCAGGTCTACACCCTCGAGCGATACGTCGTTGGACGCGGGGCGACGAGGGGAGAGCGGGGACGAAAAGATTGCGTCGGAATTTGGAAGAAAATTTCGAGTTATTGCCAAAAAAGTGTAAAAATTTGTAAATTTAATAAATTTTCTATGTTCCAGATATGAAATTTTCAGCGCCACAGCACTGAAAAGCAGCGGGAGCAACTGACCAGCAGAATTGGTAAGTAAAAACTTGAAAAAACTTAGTAAAGAGGACCAATTTAGATAAGTTATATATTCGCAGAACAACGAAATGTATGCGAATTGTCAGAGCTTAGGTGGATTTCAATAGAAATCCGTCTATGTCCCGTCCCTTAGGTTAGGTTCGGTTAGGTTAGGTTAGCAACTTTTTCGTTTTTTTCAGGTCTACACCCTCGAGCGATACGTCGTTGGACGCGGGGCGACGAGGGGAGAGCGGGGACGAAAAGATTGCGTCGGAATTTGGAAGAAAATTTCGAGTTATTGCCAAAAAAGTGTAAAAATTTGTAAATTTAATAAATTTTCTATGTTCCAGATATGAAATTTTCAGCGCCACAGCACTGAAAAGCAGCGGGAGCAACTGACCAGCAGAATTGGTAAGTAAAAACTTGAAAAAACTTAGTAAAGAGGACCAATTTAGATAAGTTATATATTCGCAGAACAACGAAATGTATGCGAATTGTCAGAGCTTAGGTGGATTTCAATAGAAATCCGTCTATGTCCCGTCCCTTAGGTTAGGTTCGGTTAGGTTAGGTTAGCAACTTTTTCGTTTTTTTCAGGTCTACACCCTCGAGCGATACGTCGTTGGACGCGGGGCGACGAGGGGAGAGCGGGGACGAAAAGATTGCGTCGGAATTTGGAAGAAAATTTCGAGTTATTGCCAAAAAAGTGTAAAAATTTGTAAATTTAATAAATTTTCTATGTTCCAGATATGAAATTTTCAGCGCCACAGCACTGAAAAGCAGCGGGAGCAACTGACCAGCAGAATTGGTAAGTAAAAACTTGAAAAGTAAGTAAAAACTTGAAAAAACTTAGTAAAGAGGACCAATTTAGATAAGTTATATATTCGCAGAACAACGAAATGTATGCGAATTGTCAGAGCTTAGGTGGATTTCGGGTTAGGTTAGGTTAGGTTAGGTTAGGTTAGGTTAGGTTAGGTTAGGTTAGGTTAGGTTAGGTTAGGTTAGGTTAGGTTAGGTTAGGTTAGGTTAGGTTAGGTTAGGTTAGGTTAGGTTAGGTTAGGTTAGGTTAGGTTAGGTTAGGTTAGGTTAGGTTAGGTTAGGTTAGGTTAGGTTAGGTTAGGTTAGGTTAGGTTAGGTTAGGTTAGGTTAGGTTAGGTTAGGTTAGGTTAGGTTAGGTTAGGTTAGGTTAGGTTAGGTTAGGTTAGGTTAGGTTAGGTTAGGTTAGGTTAGGTTAGGTTAGGTTAGGTTAGGTTAGGTTAGGTTAGGTTAGGTTAGGTTAGGTTAGGTTAGGTTAGGTTAGGTTAGGTTAGGTTAGGTTAGGTTAGGTTAGGTTAGGTTAGGTTAGGTTAGGTTAGGTTAGGTTAGGTTAGGTTAGGTTAGGTTAGGTTAGGTTAGGTTAGGTTAGGTTAGGTTAGGTTAGGTTAGGGTAGGTTAGGTTAGGTTAGGTTAGGTTAGGTTAGGTTAGGTTAGGTTAGGTTAGGTTAGGTTAGGTTAGGTTAGGTTAGGTTAGGTTAGGTTAGGTTAGGTTAGGTTAGGTTAGGTTAGGTTAGGTTAGGTTAGGTTAGGTTAGGTTAGGTTAGGTTAGGTTAGGTTAGGTTAGGTTAGGTTAGGTTAGGTTAGGTTAGGTTAGGTTAGGTTAGGTTAGGTTAGGTTAGGTTAGGTTAGGTTAGGTTAGGTTAGGTTAGGTTAGGTTAGGTTAGGTTAGGTTAGGTTAGGTTAGGTTAGGTTAGGTTAGGTTAGGTTAGGTTAGGTTAGGTTAGGTTAGGTTAGGTTAGGTTAGGTTAGGTTAGGTTAGGTTAGGTTAGGTTAGGTTAGGTTAGGTTAGGTTAGGTTAGGTTTTTTTATTAATTAAGTGATTGTGCACAAGTGTGCACAATCTGCCGCGTCTCCTCTGACTTAATCAGAGACCTTGTTATTAAGTTTATTTATTTATAGACGTTCCTTTTTAATATGATTAATACTGTTTTCTTTAGGCAAATTTGTGTTAATTAATTTTGTATCAATGTTAGAATATTATGTTACTGTCTATACATTGCGGCATAGATCTCAGATCGTGAATTATTAATCGGCACCTATTTTAAAGTAGAATTAACTTGTGATTGTATATACGAGTAAAATCAAAAATGTATGATTGATTATTTCCAATTTTGTGACTAGATTCTAAATATTAAATGACTTGTAAAATAATTAACTGGTTTTAAAAATTGGTAATTAAATTGTTGAATAATTTGTAAAATAGATTGTAAATAAATTTTAAAATAAAATTGTTAATAAATTGTAGAATACCTTGTAGAATATTTGTAAAATAGATTGTAAATTAAATTATCAGGTTTTTAAAATTGTAAATAAATTGTTATTTTAAAAATAAGTTGTATATTGTAAAATAGATATCACATTTGTAAATCAACGACAGACACGACGGGTTTGTGTGTTGTTCACGGCTTCATTCAGTTTGGAATGCATGTGTTGAATATTCTCACGAATATTGTAAATGTCATCTTATTGATGATGAAGCCGTGAGTGTAGTGTTAGGGTGTTGTGATGTGTTTGGGGTGTGTGCTTGGAGAGTGAGGGTGTGTGTTTGTGTGTGGAATGTGTGTGTGCGCAAATAAGACTCGGCAGCACATCAGTGTTGCCTCGTCCGTTTGTGCTGTGTTGTGTGTTGTGTTGATCAAGTACGGCCTGGAGACTCTCCGGACCGACATTGCACAGAATGTGGTGGACAAACGAGTTTGTTATGGTCTCCAGGTCGTACTTGACTTGGTTGCGTGTGATATGTTGTATGTGTGGTGTATGTGTATGTTTTGTGACGTGTTTGTCGTATTTGTTGGGTGCGTGTGGCGTCTGTTTCACGCCCGCGGCGACCTTAACAGTAGGATACGCTCGACCGCGCTATGCTGTCCCATTTCCTCCATATTGGGCAGTCCCCATCAAAGGCAGTGTGCCCGGTGTTCTTGCACTTGGCCTGAGTGCAGTTGCGGCATCTGGGTGTATCGCCCGCGATGTAACGCGGGCAGGCCGCGCGTGGGTGCGGGTCGCCACAGAAACTGCAAAGATCAATAGAATCTTTGCAGCTTCTGCGGCCGTGTCCGTAACCCAGGCACCGGGTGCACTGCACTACCGGGGACTGGTCCTCGACCGCCACCCGCTGCAGGTCGATGTGGACCTTCCCCACCGACGTTAGCCTCTGCCACATCCTGGGAGACACTTGGAGGATGACGTGGTTCTCTAACGGGTTCCGCGCCCTCCTCCGGTATCTCACCACGATGCTGCTGAAGTCAACGTCGGTGAGGTCGGCCAGTAGGTCCGCATTTTGACACCTCAGGGACGCGAGGATGTCCTCATCCGTATTGTAGGAGAGGACATCTCTGATGATGACGAGCGGGTTTTTGTTCCGCGCCTCTTCGACCGCAAGGTCGCCCGTGGTCTTGAGCTTAGCTGCCATACGGGCCAGCTCCTCCTTACTGGAGCAGCTCAAGACCACTTTCTGGTCTTTGACCTTGCGGACGCGCTGGAGCTGGAACCCGCTCGTTCTCGCGTCTAGTGTTGTGCGGACCTTTGTGAGCACCTCCTCGCTTGTGTCCATCACCTCGCGGGAGGACACAATGATGGAGTGGTGGCTCGGTGGGGTGGCGGGTCGTGTGGGGGCAGCGGCGGGCGCGGCGAGCGTCTCGGCATATGTGTGGGCGTTTGTTCTCAGCTCAGGGATCTGAGCGCTGATGCTGTCTGTGGCTGCTCTTATGCCCAGCACCTCTGTCATCAGCTCCTCATACTTTTTGGCCCCTGCATTTCCCTGAGCTTGCTTGATATTTTCTGCCATCTTATTTTGTGTTTCTCTAGCCTCCTTAAGCAGGCTTGAGTTTTCTTCCAATAGCCTGCTGTTTTCTTCTATCTTTTGTTTTAATTTATCTAATTCCCCATTGTTGCTCAGGTCTTCCTGTCTCTTTACCGTTTCCACCACCTGTCTTGTTTTTTCCCCCTTCCTGTCCTTTCCATTTTCCAACTCAGCCTCCTTTACTAGTTGGTACAGCCGCTCCACAGCCGCAGTCACCTCATTTTTAATTTCGGTTTTCAGGTTCCTAGAGTTGTTGAGGTGGAGTTTGGCCTTATTTAGGCACGCTCTCGCCTCAGCAACTCTAGGTTGGGTATTTTTAATTTGTGGTGGTGGTGGTGGTGAGCTTTGTGGAGCGTCTGTTGAGGTCCGGGCTGTTCCTGTCTTGCTGATGGACATTGGTCTGTGGAGAGGGGAAGGTTTTTGGGGTTTGAGTGGTGCAGGTTCCGATTTAGCGGCCTCCCGCTCCCCTGTGGTCTTACAACCGTTCGGGGCTGGGTCCGTTTCCGCCTGGTCGGTCTTTCCCTGCGAGTGCCTTTTCTTTGGCTTTACCGGACCATACTCCTTCCGGAGGGAGCTCGGTGAGACGACCCAGGACTCGATGCTACGCCGGACCTGAGTCGTCTTGCTCACCTCGGTTCCCGACGGGCTGACCGATAAAGCCTTCTCGGGGATAGAGACAGGGTTCGCCAGTTTTTTGCTGTCCGCGGCAACAGTCTTTTTAACGGGCGTGCGGTGGCCAAACATTTTAACAATTTAATTACAATCCAAAATATAACTTAAGGTATAATGACTATAAAAATGACTAGGTTGAGTTGCGATTAATAATTTGGTTTGTATAATTAGTTTTTAAAATTGTATATAAAATGTAAGTGTGTATATATTGTATATAAATTAAAGTGTATATAGTTGTTAAAATTGTAAAATTGTAAAAGTCAATTCTTAATCCTAATAAAATGTAAATATTAATCGTCTCTGACGATTGTCCTATTTGTCAGTTTATAAGTTTAGCTATGTGTTATAGCTCGGTTTTTGGTTATGTCTTCGTCTAAGACGATTGTCAAGTTTTTGTCAAAAAATTTTGGTTTTAACCAAATTTTGTCACGGGACAAATTTAAAATATCTTAAAAACTATGCTGTTCTACGAGCTGTGACTCAACACAATCCCAGAGCTTGCCGTCAGAAGTCCGCTCCCACACACAGTTGTGCAATCAGAACGTTTAAATTTTTAAATTTTTGTATGGGACTATTTGGATGATGGCTTGTTCACTACGAATCTAACGTAGTGAATCACAAATGGTTGGGTGGGGGGGCGATTTTTTCGTTTTTTAGTGGGTCTACACCCTCGAGCGATACGTCGTTGGACGCGGGGCGACGAGGGGAGAGCGGGGCGAAAAAGTTGCGTCAGAATTTGGAAGAAAAAATTTAGAGGAGGACCAAAAAAGAGTAAAAATTTGTAAAATTAATTAATTTTATATGTTCCAGATATGAAATTTTCAGCGCAACGGCACTGAAAAGCAGCGGGAGCAGCTGACCAGCAGAATTGGTATGTAAAAATTTTAAAGTAGTTGTAATAATGATCAATTTAACCAATTTTTTATGTTTGCAGAACAACGAAATGTATGCAAATTGTCAGAGCTTAGGTGGATTTCAATAGAAATTCGCCTATGTCCCTTAGGTTAGGTTAGGTTAGGTTAGCAACTTTTTCGTTTTTTAGTGGGTCTACACCCTCGAGCGATACGTCGTTGGACGGTTAGGTTAGGTTAGGTTAGGTTAGGTTAGGTTAGGTTAGGTTAGGTTAGGTTAGGTTAGGTTAGGTTAGGTTAGGTTAGGTTAGGTTAGGTTAGGTTAGGTTAGGTTAGGTTAGGTTAGGTTAGGTTAGGTTAGGTTAGGTTAGGTTAGGTTAGGTTAGGTTAGGTTAGGTTAGGTTAGGTTAGGTTAGGTTAGGTTAGGTTAGGTTAGGTTAGGTTAGGTTAGGTTAGGTTAGGTTAGGTTAGGTTAGGTTAGGTTAGGTTAGGTTAGGTTAGGTTAGGTTAGGTTAGGTTAGGTTAGGTTAGGTTAGGTTAGGTTAGGTTAGGTTAGGTTAGGTTAGGTTAGGTTAGGTTAGGTTAGGTTAGGTTAGGTTAGGTTAGGTTAGGTTAGGTTAGGTTAGGTTAGGTTAGGTTAGGTTAGGTTAGGTTAGGTTAGGTTAGGTTAGGTTAGGTTAGGTTAGGTTAGGTTAGGTTAGGTTAGGTTAGGTTAGGTTAGGTTAGGTTAGGTTAGGTTAGGTTAGGTTAGGTTAGGTTAGGTTAGGTTAGGTTAGGTTAGGTTAGGTTAGGTTAGGTTAGGTTAGGTTAGGTTAGGTTAGGTTAGGTTAGGTTAGGTTAGGTTAGGTTAGGTTAGGTTAGGTTAGGTTAGGTTAGGTTAGGTTAGGTTAGGTTAGGTTAGGTTAGGTTAGGTTAGGTTAGGTTAGGTTAGGTTAGGTTAGGTTAGGTTAGGTTAGGTTAGGTTAGGTTAGGTTAGGTTAGGTTAGGTTAGGTTAGGTTAGGTTAGGTTAGGTTAGGTTAGGTTAGGTTAGGTTAGGTTAGGTTAGGTTAGGTTAGGTTAGGTTAGGTTAGGTTAGGTTAGGTTAGGTTAGGTTAGGTTAGGTTAGGTTAGGTTAGGTTAGGTTAGGTTAGGTTAGGTTAGGTTAGGTTAGGTTAGGTTAGGTTAGGTTAGGTTAGGTTAGGTTAGGTTAGGTTAGGTTAGGTTAGGTTAGGTTAGGTTAGGTTAGGTTAGGTTAGGTTAGGTTAGGTTAGGTTAGGTTAGGTTAGGTTAGGTTAGGTTAGGTTAGGTTAGGTTAGGTTAGGTTAGGTTAGGTTAGGTTAGGTTAGGTTAGGTTAGGTTAGGTTAGGTTAGGTTAGGTTAGGTTAGGTTAGGTTAGGTTAGGTTAGGTTAGGTTAGGTTAGGTTAGGTTAGGTTAGGTTAGGTTAGGTTAGGTTAGGTTAGGTTAGGTTAGGTTAGGTTAGGTTAGGTTAGGTTAGGTTAGGTTAGGTTAGGTTAGGTTAGGTTAGGTTAGGTTAGGTTAGTTTAGGTTAGGTTAGGATAGGTTAGGTTAGGTTAGGTTAGGTTAGGTTAGGTTAGGTTAGGTTAGGTTAGGTTAGGTTAGGTTAGGTTAGGTTAGGTTAGGTTAGGTTAGGTTAGGTTAGGTTAGGTTAGGTTAGGTTAGGTTAGGTTAGGTTAGGTTAGGTTAGGTTAGGTTAGGTTAGGTTAGGTTAGGTTAGGTTAGGTTAGGTTAGGTTAGGTTAGGTTAGGTTAGGTTAGGTTAGGTTAGGTTAGGTTAGGTTAGGTTAGGTTAGGTTAGGTTAGGTTAGGTTAGGTTAGGTTAGGTTAGGTTAGGTTAGGTTAGGTTAGGTTAGGTTAGGTTAGGTTAGGTTAGGTTAGGTTAGGTTAGGTTAGGTTAGGTTAGGTTAGGTTAGGTTAGGTTAGGTTAGGTTAGGTTAGGTTAGGTTAGGTTAGGTTAGGTTAGGTTAGGTTAGGTTAGGTTAGGTTAGGTTAGGTTAGGTTAGGTTAGGTTAGGTTAGGTTAGGTTAGGTTAGGTTAGGTTAGGTTAGGTTAGGTTAGGTTAGGTTAGGTTAGGTTAGGTTAGGTTAGGTTAGGTTAGGTTAGGTTAGGTTAGGTTAGGTTAGGTTAGGTTAGGTTAGGTTAGGTTAGGTTAGGTTAGGTTAGGTTAGGTTAGGTTAGGTTAGGTTAGGTTAGGTTAGGTTAGGTTAGGTTAGGTTAGGTTAGGTTAGGTTAGGTTAGGTTAGGTTAGGTTAGGTTAGGTTAGGTTAGGTTAGGTTAGGTTAGGTTAGGTTAGGTTAGGTTAGGTTAGGTTAGGTTAGGTTAGGTTAGGTTAGGTTAGGTTAGGTTAGGTTAGGTTAGGTTAGGTTAGGTTAGGTTAGGTTAGGTTAGGTTAGGTTAGGTTAGGTTAGGTTAGGTTAGGTTAGGTTAGGTTAGGTTAGGTTAGGTTAGGTTAGGTTAGGTTAGGTTAGGTTAGGTTAGGTTAGGTTAGGTTAGGTTAGGTTTTTTTTTTTTTTTTTTTTTTTTTTTTTTTTTTTTTTTTTTTTTTTTTTGGTTGTGCACAGAGTGTGCACAACCGCCGCTTTTCCCCGGACATGATCCAGGCCCTTGTTTAGGTTGTATTTTTTTTAGGGTTTCTTTTCTTTTTTTCCCTTAGGGTGTAAATAATTTTTTCAGAGATTCTTTATTTATGTACAGTAATTTTTTTTTTAACATATTAATGCGGCATTTTGTTTATAAAATAAAATTAAATATAAAGACATTTATAATTACAGATAATTATACATTGATGATTACATTTTCCTAATATGGTTGTAGTCTTATTCTCGATTGTTTAAAAATTTAACATAATATATTTCTTAAAATAGTGTAAAGTAAATTTGTATAGTTGTGTGTATTGTAAATATTGTATTGTAAACTTTTAAGATTTTTAAATATTGAAGTATTGAAATTGGTAGAATTGTAAAAATGGTAGAATGGTAAATTATAATTATGGTAAAATTGTAAATGTGTAAAAAAAAAAAAAAAAAAAAATGGTAATGGTAAAGATATTAATTCAGGTAAAATGGCGAAATAATAGATATGGTAAATTGTAAATTATTAAGAATAAATGGTAAAATTGTTTGTACAGAATTGAAAGTTTAAATTATGATTTGATTCAAAGTGAATTTAAAAACTTTGGTGTTTGTGGTTTCCGGCAACGCAACACTGTGTATGTGTGTGTGTTGTGTGTGTTTATGGCCTTGTTCAGTTTCATGTACATTTTGACAGTATTCTTATGAGTATTGCAAATGTGACACTATTTATGACAAGGCCATAAACGTGTGTGTAGGTGTGGGAGTGTTTTATGTAGAGTATGTGTTTTGTATTGTATTTTTGTGTGTGTGCAGATTGTATGTATGCACAAATGCATCCGACAACACCTTAGTGTTGTCGTGTACATTTGTGTGGTGTGGTGTGCTGTGCTTTCAAGTGCGGCCTGGATACTCTCCAGACCAACATTGCACAGAATGTGGCTGTCAAATAAAATTTGTACGGGTACCCAGGTCGCACTTGAGAGTGTTGTGTGGGTTGCGTGTTGTGAGTGTTTGTGCGAGTGGTTGTGTAGGGTTGTGTCGCGTTTGTCGGGTACGCCGTGTTTGTTTGGCACCTGTTGCACGCCCGCGGCGACCTCAGCAGTACGCGACGCTCGACCGCGCGATATTGTCCCATTTCTTGCGAATGGGACAGTCCCCGTCGAACGCGTTGTGCCCGGTGTCTTTGCACTTAGAGATAGTGCAGTTCCTGCACTTTGGCATTCCGCCCGCGATGTAGCGCGGGCAGTCTGCGCGGGAGTGCGGGTCACCGCAGTAGCTGCAGAGATCAATAGGATCCTTGCAGCTTCTGCGGCCGTGCCCGTACCCCAGACACCGGGTGCACTGCACCAGGGGGGACTGGTCCTCGACCTCCACCCGCTGCAGATCGACGTGGACTTTCCCCGCCGACGTCAACCTCAGCCACATCTTGGGAGACACCTGGAGGACAACGTGGTTCTCGAGAGGGTTCCTCGCTCTCCTCCGGTATCTCACCACGACGGCGCTGAAGTCGGCGTCGGTGAGGTCGGCCAGTCGATCTGCGTTTTGGGTCCGCAGCGACGCTATGATGTCCTCGTCGGTGTTGTAGGCGAGGACATCCTTGATGATTACCAGCGGGTTCTTGTTGCGCGCTTCTTCCACTGTAAGGTCGCCCGTGGTCCTGAGCTTCTCAGCCATCTTGGCTATCTCCTCCTTGGTGGAGCAGCTCAGGACCACTTTCTGGTCTCTGACCTTACGGACGCGCTGCACCTGAAACCCGCTGGTCTTGGCGTCGAGCGCCGTGCGGACCTTCCCGAGCACCTCCTCGCTCGTATCCATCTCCTCGCGAGAGGAGACGATGATTGAGTGGTGACTCGGTGGGGTGGGGGGTCGTGCGGGGGCGGCGAGCGTCTCTGCGTACGTTGGGACATTTGGGGGTGTGGCCGCCGCAATATTGGCGACTTTTTCGATGACGGCTTCAGTGGCCGTCCTCGTCGCCAGCAGCTCCGTCATTATTTCTTCATGGCGCTCTTTTCCAGGGCCCTCATTTTGTAGGAGTACCCTGTTCGCTTGGGTCTCCTGGCCCTCCCTTAAGTTGTCTACCATATTGTTTGCGGCTATATCGATCGTTTCCACTATGCCTTCAATGGACTTCCTTGTCTTCAGCAGGTCCTTCATATATTCCGCATGATTTCTTATTGAGATATCATCCGGTTGGTTCATCTCGTCCAAGGACTCGGCTGTCTCGGTTAGTCTCTCGCACATGAATTTTTCCTTGTCTCGTCTTTCCGCCCATTCTTTCTTATGCTGGTCGTGCCTAAATGCTGTGACGGTTCTATACTGCCTTTGCTCTTCTAGCATCCTGTCTTGTTTTTCTACTACTTCTTGGAGTAGTCTCTCGTTCTCCTGCAGAAGTGCGGTATGGTCCTCGATCTGCTTCTGCAGGGTGGAGGCGTCTAAGTTGACCTGTCTACCTTCTGTGGTTTTCTTCCCGCCCTGGATCTTTTCCCGGTTTTCTGACTCCACCCGTTCTACCACCAACCGGTAGAGCCGGTTTATGGCCGCCAACACCTCCGTCTTTATCTCAGTTTTGAGATTTCGCGAGTTGCCGAGGTGCAGCTTCGCCTTACTCAGGCAAGCCTTCGCCTCGGCAACTCGCGACGGGGGTGTTTGCTCGTGGATGGGGCTCTTTATGTGCTCCGCCGATGGTCTGCGGGTGGCCCCGGTTTTAGTTTCCGGTGTGGGGGTGGTCCTTTGCGTGCTGCGTCGGCTCTCTCTCGCCTCGGCCTCCATTGTTGGGCTGTCCAGCAGCCTTCCCTCTGGGACCGGGACGGGGGCCTCTGCTCTGGTGGTGGTCGCGGCGACGGTCTTCTTGATGGGCGTGCGGTGACCAAACATTGTTATTTCAATTTTCAAGTTTAAAAATTTTACACTCAAATTTGAGTTTTAAAATGTAAATTATTGTATATAATGTCAATGTAAAGTAGTTATTTTTAAAATGTATAAAAGTATAAAAAGTCAGTGTATTTACAATGTTTTCTTAAAGCTAGGTCAAAAAGGACGTGTCAATTAATAATAAAAATAAAAGAAAAACAGTCAAAAGAACACAATAATACTTAAATCTAGGTCAAAAGGGACATAAGATGAATTTATAAAATTTTAGAAAAAAGTTTTGGTACAGCCTAACAGATGGCGGTAAAAGCACCGACCGATCCTACAAGTGGCGCCCCTGGCGTCAAAAAATGACCCTAGCTCCTATTTGGGCCGCTCGGAGTGTGAGGAGCTAGGAGGCCGACCAAAAGTTTTCTTTAGTCACTTATAGATGGCGGTAAAGAGCACTACCGTGCTTTTAGCGCCTCTGGTATCGGGCACCGCTAAACTTTGGCCGAGCTAGAGTTCGGTCGAAGTGATTGTATACTTATCCTAGGTCAAAAAACAGTCAATTACTTAAAGCTAGGGAATAATATAAAATATAAAATTGATAAAAGTCAACTTAGATCTAGGTCAATATGGACAATAAAATGGCAAAATTAAAAGATTAAAACGTAAGTTTACGCCTAGTCTCCGCTAGATGGCGGTAAAAACTACGGCAGTATAGCAGTGTGCCACCACACTCACACTATCACAGCCACCAGGCGGTTTGCTGCTCGGCGCTAGATGCCTCTGGGGTGGCGCAAAGTCTGTTTATGGTAACAGATGGCGCCAGTTGGCTGTGAGGGGTCTTAAGTTCCTTGTTAAAGGATACTATGTCCCGGTTAAGTGCCTCGGGATGATGCACTATCCTAGTTTGTCCTGTGTTTTAAATTTGTGACACTGCGTTCCCGTATTTATGGCCACAATCTTCCACACGACTCGGATGAATGTTTGTTTACGCCAATAGTTCCCTCCACTTGTCGCCGGATGGCGCTGAGTGGCGACAAGTGTATGTCGCGGCACTGGGCGGGGCTTAAAGTGCCAAGAGTATGTCGTGCACTCACACCTGCATAGAATTAAAATTAATGTCGTAAGTCGGCCACCGCTGGGTTAACTAAGTCCTATTATGTTTTGGACGATAGGTGGGTTCCTAGCTGGAATAGGGGGGGGGGCAGTGTCACAGTATATACAGTATGTCTTAGGGATATATAATGTGGGACCTATATGGTCGCAAGTCTCTTAAAATTCTATTTCTACTTAAGTTTATGTTGGTCCAGTTGCTGATTTCTGCCGTCTGGGGGCGCCACCTTCGCACTGCGACTGCACGCACACTCTCGTGAAAGGGGGCGGAGTCAGCAGTACTGATGGGCGCCTCGTAAGCGCACGCACACACTCTCAAAGGGGGCGGGGTCAGCGGCAGTGAAGCGCCTTGGCAACAACACACACAGAGAAGAATCCTTCTAGAACCTTCTGGGTAGGTTCTGCCGCTGGTCACTAGATGGCGCCAGTAGTGGGTTGGGTTTGTTGTGTTTTCCAACTTTAAAAACCCAATATCTCCCTGGGGAAGCGCAATTTTGGGATTCTTTCTCAATGGAAAGTGGTTTGAGGCGGCCCTCCTCAAGGTCCACTAGCGGGAGAGTCGCTAATAGGTCACACAAAAAAGTAGTTTTCAAAGTTACGTAATTATCACTCACTGTGAAAATTTTCGTAAAAAGTCTATAGCTCCTTTGTTTTTGGGCCGATTCCGTCGCAGAAAACTAACACTTTTAGAGAAAAAGGAGGGCTATCTGGTGCCTATTTTTAATTTAGGTATTATAGGTCACTCTCCAAGTTATGATTTTTGCAAGTTAAATAATATAGAAATGTCCTTAACTTGGTTTTGGTCAGTCCAATTTTCGCATCCGAGGTGTCACCGGGGTCCTGGAGAAGTCCTCCTGCCTGCTGGGTATCCAGATGTTTCAGATTCCCCGGTTTTGTCGATTTTGGGCCACACCCAAAAATGTTATTTCGGCTATTGCTCGGCCGTATGATGTCCAAAAATTCCGAGCTCGGTGTCAGTAGATGGGGGCAGGGGAGGCGCTCCTCGCCACAGTTTCCGATACACGATTTCCCGCGGAAAATCTTGCGCCGCACGCACTTAAAGTTTCGAAGTTGGTAGTTTTTTATGTTTTCCTAGTGAAAAACCACTTAAAAATCACTTTTTTGGAAAAATTTTTTCACAGCCGCGTAGGTCTCGCTGAGACGGAACTTTCGGTACTACGCACTGGTTTGTAGCGGTGTTTTTGCTATTTTTCCGTATTAAAAAGCGAATTTTTGCAACTTTGACTGCGCGGAGCTCGATTTCGGTACGTGGGACGTGCACTGTCGGGGCAGCGGCTCGAACGCGACTGGGTTAGGTTAGGTTAGGTTAGGTTAGGTTAGGTTAGGTTAGGTTAGGTTAGGTTAGGTTAGGTTAGGTTAGGTTAGGTTAGGTTAGGTTAGGTTAGGTTAGGTTAGGTTAGGTTAGGTTAGGTTAGGTTAGGTTAGGTTAGGTTAGGTTAGGTTAGGTTAGGTTAGGTTAGGTTAGGTTAGGTTAGGTTAGGTTAGGTTAGGTTAGGTTAGGTTAGGTTAGGTTAGGTTAGGTTAGGTTAGGTTAGGTTAGGTTAGGTTAGGTTAGGTTAGGTTAGGTTAGGTTAGGTTAGGTTAGGTTAGGTTAGGTTAGGTTAGGTTAGGTTAGGTTAGGTTAGGTTAGGTTAGGTTAGGTTAGGTTAGGTTAGGTTAGGTTAGGTTAGGTTAGGTTAGGTTAGGTTAGGTTAGGTTAGGTTAGGTTAGGTTAGGTTAGGTTAGGTTAGGTTAGGTTAGGTTAGGTTAGGTTAGGTTAGGTTAGGTTAGGTTAGGTTAGGTTAGGTTAGGTTAGGTTAGGGTAGGTTAGGTTAGGTTAGGTTAGGTTAGGTTAGGTTAGGTTAGGTTAGGTTAGGTTAGGTTAGGTTAGGTTAGGTTAGGTTAGGTTAGGTTAGGTTAGGTTAGGTTAGGTTAGGTTAGGTTAGGTTAGGTTAGGTTAGGTTAGGTTAGGTTAGGTTAGGTTAGGTTAGGTTAGGTTAGGTTAGGTTAGGTTAGGTTAGGTTAGGTTAGGTTAGGTTAGGTTAGGTTAGGTTAGGTTAGGTTAGGTTAGGTTAGGTTAGGTTAGGTTAGGTTAGGTTAGGTTAGGTTAGGTTAGGTTAGGTTAGGTTAGGTTAGGTTAGGTTAGGTTAGGTTAGGTTAGGTTAGGTTAGGTTAGGTTAGGTTAGGTTAGGTTAGGTTAGGTTAGGTTAGGTTAGGTTAGGTTAGGTTAGGTTAGGTTAGGTTAGGTTAGGTTAGGTTAGGTTAGGTTAGGTTAGGTTAGGTTAGGTTAGGTTAGGTTAGGTTAGGTTAGGTTAGGTTAGGTTAGGTTAGGTTAGGTTAGGTTAGGTTAGGTTAGGTTAGGTTAGGTTAGGTTAGGTTAGGTTAGGTTAGGTTAGGTTAGGTTAGGTTAGGTTAGGTTAGGTTAGGTTAGGTTAGGTTAGGTTAGGTTAGGTTAGGTTAGGTTAGGTTAGGTTAGGTTAGGTTAGGTTAGGTTAGGTTAGGTTAGGTTAGGTTAGGTTAGGTTAGGTTAGGTTAGGTTAGGTTAGGTTAGGTTAGGTTAGGTTAGGTTAGGTTAGGTTAGGTTAGGTTAGGTTAGGTTAGGTTAGGTTAGGTTAGGTTAGGTTAGGTTAGGTTAGGTTAGGTTAGGTTAGGTTAGGTTAGGTTAGGTTAGGTTAGGTTAGGTTAGGTTAGGTTAGGTTAGGTTAGGTTAGGTTAGGTTAGGTTAGGTTAGGTTAGGTTAGGTTAGGTTAGGTTAGGTTAGGTTAGGTTAGGTTAGGTTAGGTTAGGTTAGGTTAGGTTAGGTTAGGTTAGGTTAGGTTAGGTTAGGTTAGGTTAGGTTAGGTTAGGTTAGGTTAGGTTAGGTTAGGTTAGGTTAGGTTAGGTTAGGTTAGGTTAGGTTAGGTTAGGTTAGGTTAGGTTAGGTTAGGTTAGGTTAGGTTAGGTTAGGTTAGGTTAGGTTAGGTTAGGTTAGGTTAGGTTAGGTTAGGTTAGGTTAGGTTAGGTTAGGTTAGGTTAGGTTAGGTTAGGTTAGGTTAGGTTAGGTTAGGTTAGGTTAGGTTAGGTTAGGTTAGGTTAGGTTAGGTTAGGTTAGGTTAG
>OU974045.1:0-15000 GCA_918843915.1 Notodonta ziczac | reverse complement strand
AAAAGATTAAAAGTTCTAAATATAGTAAAAACGGTAAGATTATTTGTATATGACTAGAAATTTAGGAAAATTAAAAATTAAAATTATAAATTGGTTAATATAATTCAACTAATTATAATCTTACTCGGGGAGTTATAGGCAGGCGTGGCACTGTGTTGTGTGTGTACGTGTATTGTGGTGTGTGTGGTTTGTGGTCCCGTTCAGTTTGATGTTCATATTATTGTATTCTTATGAATATAATGGATGACACATTATTCATGACGAGGCCACAAACGTGAGTGTGATTGAGGGTGTGTTGTATGTAGAGTGTGGGTGAGATACGTGTAGTGCTTGTGTGTGTAGGTTGTATGAGTACGCAAATGCATCCAACAACACTTTAGTGTTGTCGTGTACATTTGCGTTGTGTGGTGTGTTGTGCTGATCAAGTGCGGCCTGGATACACTCCAGACCAACATTACGCAGAATGTGGCTGACAAACGGGTTTGTATGGGTTTCCAGATCGCACTTGACAGTTTTGTATGTGTGAGGTGTTGTGCGTGTGTGTATTTGTGGAAGTATTTGTGTTGGTTTGTGCCGCGCCTGGTGTGTGGCGCCAGTTGCACGCCCGCGGCGACCTCAGCAGTACGCGACGCTCGACCGCGCTATGCTATCCCACTTTCTACGAATGGGACAGTCCTCGTCGAATGCAGTGTGCCCGATGTTTTTGCACTTGGCCTGCGTGCAATTGCGGCAGGTGGGTGTTCCGCCCGCAATATAACGCGGGCAGTCTGCACGTGGGTGCGGGTCACCACAGAAGCTGCAAAGATCAATAGGATCTTTGCAGCTTCTGCGGCCGTGCCCGTACCCCAGGCATCGGGTACACTGCACTAGAGGGGACTGATCTTCGACCACCACCCGTTGCAGGTCGACGTGGACTTTCCCCGCCGACGTCAACCTCAGCCACATCTTGGGAGACACCTGGAGGACTACGTGGTTTTCCAAGGGATTCCTCGCCCTCCTCCGGTATCTCACCGTGACGGCGCTGAAGTCGGCGTCGGTGAGGTCGGCCAGTCGATCTGCGTTCTGGGTCCGCAGCGACGCTATGATGTCCTCGTCGGTGTTATATGTGAGGACATCCCTGATGATGACCAGCGGGTTTTTATTCCGCGCTTCCTCCACCGCAAGGCCACCCGTGGTCCTGAGCTTATCTGCCATCTTGGCTAGCTCCTCTTTGGTGGAGCAGCTCAGGACCACTTTCTGGTCTCGAACCTTGCGGACGCGCTGGAGTTGGAACCCGCTGGTTCTTGCGTCTAGCGCTGTGCGGACTTTTCCGAGCACCTCCTCGCTCGTGTCCATCTCCTCGCGGGAGGACACGATGATCGAGTGGTGACTCGGTGGGGCGGCGGGTCGTGTGGGAGCAGTGGGGGCGGCGAGCGTCTCGGCGTACGTCGGGGCACTTGTGGGTTGGGCCATGACTATGTCGGCGAGTTTTGCGCTGACGCCTTCAGTGGCCGTTCTTGTCGCCAAAATCTCCGTCATGGCCTCCTCGTGCCCCTCTTTTTGTGAGGCCCCCTGCTGCCTATGCTCTTCTAGCATTTTCTTCTGTGTCTTTGCTACTTCTTGGAGTAGCTTATTGTTAGCCTGCAGTAGTGCGGTATTTTCCTCTGTCATGTTCTGCAGGGTCTCACCGTCCGATTTTGTTTGCTGGTGTCGTTGTTGTTGTTGTTGGAGGCTGGTGACCTTTGTCCCTTTCTCTGCCTCCACGACCAGCCGGTAGAGCCGGTCAATAGCGGCCAACACCTCCGTCTTGATCTCAGTCTTGAGATTACGTGAGTTGCCGAGGTGCAGCTTCGCCTTATTCAGGCAAGCTCTCGCCTCGGCAACTCGAGACGGGGGCGTTGGCCCCTGTATTGGGCTCTTCGCGCTCTCCAGCGATGCCCTGCGGATGGGCGCGGTTTTGGCTTCCGGTGTGGGGGAGGGGGTGGTAGAGGGGGTGGTTCTTGTCACGGTCTTTTGAGCCTTCGGTGCGTCCTGAGTTTTTAATGGGGCGGCGCTCTTACCGGCCTCCCTTTCCTCAATGCTCTTTCGGGCGGTGGATGTTTTTGGTTTCACCGGTCCGTGGTCTTTCCTGAGGGAGCTCGGCGAGACCATCCAGGACTCCATGCTGCGCCGGGTCTTGCTCACCTCAGTCCTGGTCGGGCTGTCCAGCAGCTTTTCCTGTGGGACCGGGACGGGGGCCTCCGTTTTGGTGGTAGTCGCAGCGGAGGTCTTTTTCACGGGCGTGCGGTGGCCAAACATTTTTATTTTTATTGTATGTGTTTATATATATATTTAGGCGTGGAAAGTTTTGTCAAAAGACAGTGTTGAAAAATTTCTGTAGTGTCAGGTCAATATAAAAATATTACACTTAAAACAAGTCAAAAACAGATTAAAACAGATTAAAAACACTTTAAAACAACTGGTCAATTACACTAAACTTAAAACTAGGTCAATAGGGACAGTCAAAATTAATAATAAAATAATAAACAAAGTCAATAGAACACAATATTACTTAAAACTAGGTCAATAGGGACATAAAATGAGATAATAAAATATAAAACAAAGTTCACAGAAGTTGTCTAGTGCAGACTACTAGGTGGCGGTAAAAGCAACCACCAACCTACAAGTGGCGCCCCTGGTGTCAAAAAATGTCCCTAGCTCCTATTGGGGCCACTCGATGTGTGCAGAGCTAGGTGGCTGACCAAAAGTTGTGGTCCGGTCGCCGCCAGGTGGCGGTAAAAGCACTGATGTGCTTTTAGCGCCTCTGGTAGCGGGCACCGGTAAACTTTGGCCGAGCTAGAATTATGTCCAAGTAATTGTATACTTGTTCCAGGTCAAAAAACAGTCAGTTCCTTAATACTAACATGTAAATAGAGACAAATAAAAACAAAAACAACTTAAATCTAGGTCAAAAGGGACAATATGAAGTAAAGTTAATGTATTAAGTTTAAGCCCAGCCTCCGCAGGGTGGCGGTAAAAGCACTAATGCGCTTTTAGCGCCCCTGTGTCTGATAGCGAACTATCGTCAATTGGTGTCAGGTCAAGTTGGCGGAGCTGGGGGGCGGGAGTCAAAACAAACAATACAAATAACGACCACCCGACTATTATTAGACGAATTGGAAGTTATAAGAGGAGATATAGACACAATAATACGATTAACAAAACACAATAATGTGAACCCACAAGTGGTGCCCTCTCGAATTGGGTACTTAGAGTCCTCTATTCGCCGTTGTTGCCGCCAGCTACTTCTGGTGCACCCGAGTTGTTGTACCCTATTGGCCGCTGGATGGCGCTAGTAGTGGGTTGATTCTATGCAATTTTTATCAACTTTCAGGGCCTATATCTTCGGGCTCAAGTGCTGAAAACTGGTTCTGGCGACGTACAGGGTCGTTTTGGGGGGTCCTCCTTCGAGTCCCACCCCAAGAATCAGGACAAAGGCCAACACAAAAAAGCAGTTTTTCAATTTACGAGTATATTTACCACGTTATCTCGCCGGTTTTGCGGTTTGTGGTAAACTTTTTCCTCCGTTTTACAGCTGGCGTTCGGAGGTCTCACGCAGGAAAAATATGAGACCTGGAGTATGCTGTTCCTGTGGGAGCACTCTTTACAGTGCTATAAATTTTGAGGGGGGGGTCACATACAAAAAACACAAATGGGGGGGGACACACACTTTTGAGAATCAAGTTTGTGACCGCAAAAAGCGGATAGCCCAGCGGTTATTCTCTTTACTGAATAAATTTTTCCAGGATCCTGTAGAGGGGTCAATCCTCTATATTGTCGATGCAAAAAGCATCTGTGTCACAGATCTAGATCCGGAGTTATTGGCTCTGAAAAAGTCAAAGGTCGAGAAAAAACACAGAAAATGTTGTTTTTTTGGCGTTTATTTCGCCGTCGCTTGTGTTACACTATTAAGTCGCATGTCTTTGGAAAGGGCTCGTGAAGGGCTTTCTAGCCGTGCTAGTCTTAATGTTGTCTGATTAACTTTTGTCCGACCCAAAATTGGTCACTTGTCACAAAAATGTCTTTTTACACTAAATACTGACCTTATCAAATCTGGAGGGGGTGTCCTTTTGTAAAGGGCACTTGGGCACACAGAATTACACTTTGAAATATGTAGGTCGTCGATTTAGTTTAAAAGATATAACACAAAAAGTAAAAGTTGAAAAATTTTTACACTAAAAAGGAGATAGTACTTACAGTTTTACACTAATTTAAACACAAAATATACCAAATGAGAGGTCTCGACGAGACCTACTCACTGATGTAAGTCACTGTCTTCTAAGAGCCACTTAACACTGTTTCTGAGTCACTTTCTCGTAAATAACCGCTTTTCGTGGGAGAACTTTCGTCCTGGAAGCTCGATCACCACGAAAATTGGTTTGCTGGGTAGCCCTTGCCGAGCGCCGTCAGATAAGCCGCAGATCACTAAAATCGGAGCACTTTTCGATTTTTCCCGGAATAAAAAGGCGGAGCGACTTAAAAACCGATCTGTTCGCTACGGGAGCGTGATTGCGACTTGGTTAGGTTAGGTTAGGTTAGGTTAGGTTAGGTTAGGTTAGGTTAGGTTAGGTTAGGTTAGGTTAGGTTAGGTTAGGTTAGGTTAGGTTAGGTTAGGTTAGGTTAGGTTAGGTTAGGTTAGGTTAGGTTAGGTTAGGTTAGGTTAGGTTAGGTTAGGTTAGGTTAGGTTAGGTTAGGTTAGGTTAGGTTAGGTTAGGTTAGGTTAGGTTAGGTTAGGTTAGGTTAGGTTAGGTTAGGTTAGGTTAGGTTAGGTTAGGTTAGGTTAGGTTAGGTTAGGTTAGGTTAGGTTAGGTTAGGTTAGGTTAGGTTAGGTTAGGTTAGGTTAGGTTAGGTTAGGTTAGGTTAGGTTAGGTTAGGTTAGGTTAGGTTAGGTTAGGTTAGGTTAGGTTAGGTTAGGTTAGGTTAGGTTAGGTTAGGTTAGGTTAGGTTAGGTTAGGTTAGGTTAGGTTAGGTTAGGTTAGGTTAGGTTAGGTTAGGTTAGGTTAGGTTAGGTTAGGTTAGGTTAGGTTAGGTTAGGTTAGGTTAGGTTAGGTTAGGTTAGGTTAGGTTAGGTTAGGTTAGGTTAGGTTAGGTTAGGTTAGGTTAGGTTAGGTTAGGTTAGGTTAGGTTAGGTTAGGTTAGGTTAGGTTAGGTTAGGTTAGGTTAGGTTAGGTTAGGTTAGGTTAGGTTAGGTTAGGTTAGGTTAGGTTAGGTTAGGTTAGGTTAGGTTAGGTTAGGTTAGGTTAGGTTAGGTTAGGTTAGGTTAGGTTAGGTTAGGTTAGGTTAGGTTAGGTTAGGTTAGGTTAGGTTAGGTTAGGTTAGGTTAGGTTAGGTTAGGTTAGGTTAGGTTAGGTTAGGTTAGGTTAGGTTAGGTTAGGTTAGGTTAGGTTAGGTTAGGTTAGGTTAGGTTAGGTTAGGTTAGGTTAGGTTAGGTTAGGTTAGGTTAGGTTAGGTTAGGTTAGGTTAGGTTAGGTTAGGTTAGGTTAGGTTAGGTTAGGTTAGGTTAGGTTAGGTTAGGTTAGGTTAGGTTAGGTTAGGTTAGGTTAGGTTAGGTTAGGTTAGGTTAGGTTAGGTTAGGTTAGGTTAGGTTAGGTTAGGTTAGGTTAGGTTAGGTTAGGTTAGGTTAGGTTAGGTTAGGTTAGGTTAGGTTAGGTTAGGTTAGGTTAGGTTAGGTTAGGTTAGGTTAGGTTAGGTTAGGTTAGGTTAGGTTAGGTTAGGTTAGGTTAGGTTAGGTTAGGTTAGGTTAGGTTAGGTTAGGTTAGGTTAGGTTAGGTTAGGTTAGGTTAGGTTAGGTTAGGTTAGGTTAGGTTAGGTTAGGTTAGGTTAGGTTAGGTTAGGTTAGGTTAGGTTAGGTTAGGTTAGGTTAGGTTAGGTTAGGTTAGGTTAGGTTAGGTTAGGTTAGGTTAGGTTAGGTTAGGTTAGGTTAGGTTAGGTTAGGTTAGGTTAGGTTAGGTTAGGTTAGGTTAGGTTAGGTTAGGTTAGGTTAGGTTAGGTTAGGTTAGGTTAGGTTAGGTTAGGTTAGGTTAGGTTAGGTTAGGTTAGGTTAGGTTAGGTTAGGTTAGGTTAGGTTAGGTTAGGTTAGGTTAGGTTAGGTTAGGTTAGGTTAGGTTAGGTTAGGTTAGGTTAGGTTAGGTTAGGTTAGGTTAGGTTAGGTTAGGTTAGGTTAGGTTAGGTTAGGTTAGGTTAGGTTAGGTTAGGTTAGGTTAGGTTAGGTTAGGTTAGGTTAGGTTAGGTTAGGTTAGGTTAGGTTAGGTTAGGTTAGGTTAGGTTAGGTTAGGTTAGGTTAGGTTAGGTTAGGTTAGGTTAGGTTAGGTTAGGTTAGGTTAGGTTAGGTTAGGTTAGGTTAGGTTAGGTTAGGTTAGGTTAGGTTAGGTTAGGTTAGGTTAGGTTAGGTTAGGTTAGGTTAGGTTAGGTTAGGTTAGGTTAGGTTAGGTTAGGTTAGGTTAGGTTAGGTTAGGTTAGGTTAGGTTAGGTTAGGTTAGGTTAGGTTAGGTTAGGTTAGGTTAGGTTAGGTTAGGTTAGGTTAGGTTAGGTTAGGTTAGGTTAGGTTAGGTTAGGTTAGGTTAGGTTAGGTTAGGTTAGGTTAGGTTAGGTTAGGTTAGGTTAGGTTAGGTTAGGTTAGGTTAGGTTAGGTTAGGTTAGGTTAGGTTAGGTTAGGTTAGGTTAGGTTAGGTTAGGTTAGGTTAGGTTAGGTTAGGTTAGGTTAGGTTAGGTTAGGTTAGGTTAGGTTAGGTTAGGTTAGGTTAGGTTAGGTTAGGTTAGGTTAGGTTAGGTTAGGTTAGGTTAGGTTAGGTTAGGTTAGGTTAGGTTAGGTTAGGTTAGGTTAGGTTAGGTTAGGTTAGGTTAGGTTAGGTTAGGTTAGGTTAGGTTAGGTTAGGTTAGGTTAGGTTAGGTTAGGTTAGGTTAGGTTAGGTTAGGTTAGGTTAGGTTAGGTTAGGTTAGGTTAGGTTAGGTTAGGTTAGGTTAGGTTAGGTTAGGTTAGGTTAGGTTAGGTTAGGTTAGGTTAGGTTAGGTTAGGTTAGGTTAGGTTAGGTTAGGTTAGGTTAGGTTAGGTTAGGTTAGGTTAGGTTAGGTTAGGTTAGGTTAGGTTAGGTTAGGTTAGGTTAGGTTAGGTTAGGTTAGGTTAGGTTAGGTTAGGTTAGGTTAGGTTAGGTTAGGTTAGGTTAGGTTAGGTTAGGTTAGGTTAGGTTAGGTTAGGTTAGGTTAGGTTAGGTTAGGTTAGGTTAGGTTAGGTTAGGTTAGGTTAGGTTAGGTTAGGTTAGGTTAGGTTAGGTTAGGTTAGGTTAGGTTAGGTTAGGTTAGGTTAGGTTAGGTTAGGTTAGGTTAGGTTAGGTTAGGTTAGGTTAGGTTAGGTTAGGTTAGGTTAGGTTAGGTTAGGTTAGGTTAGGTTAGGTTAGGTTAGGTTAGGTTAGGTTAGGTTAGGTTAGGTTAGGTTAGGTTAGGTTAGGTTAGGTTAGGTTAGGTTAGGTTAGGTTAGGTTAGGTTAGGTTAGGTTAGGTTAGGTTAGGTTAGGTTAGGTTAGGTTAGGTTAGGTTAGGTTAGGTTAGGTTAGGTTAGGTTAGGTTAGGTTAGGTTAGGTTAGGTTAGGTTAGGTTAGGTTAGGTTAGGTTAGGTTAGGTTAGGTTAGGTTAGGTTAGGTTAGGTTAGGTTAGGTTACGTTAGGTTAGGTTAGGTTAGGTTAGGTTAGGTTAGGTTAGGTTAGGTTAGGTTAGGTTAGGTTAGGTTAGGTTAGGTTAGGTTAGGTTAGGTTAGGTTAGGTTAGGTTAGGTTAGGTTAGGTTAGGTTAGGTTAGGTTAGGTTAGGTTAGGTTAGGTTAGGTTAGGTTAGGTTAGGTTAGGTTAGGTTAGGTTAGGTTAGGTTAGGTTAGGTTAGGTTAGGTTAGGTTAGGTTAGGTTAGGTTAGGTTAGGTTAGGTTAGGTTAGGTTAGGTTAGGTTAGGTTAGGTTAGGTTAGGTTAGGTTAGGTTAGGTTAGGTTAGGTTAGGTTAGGTTAGGTTAGGTTAGGTTAGGTTAGGTTAGGTTAGGTTAGGTTAGGTTAGGTTAGGTTAGGTTAGGTTAGGTTAGGTTAGGTTAGGTTAGGTTAGGTTAGGTTAGGTTAGGTTAGGTTAGGTTAGGTTAGGTTAGGTTAGGTTAGGTTAGGTTAGGTTAGGTTAGGTTAGGTTAGGTTAGGTTAGGTTAGGTTAGGTTAGGTTAGGTTAGGTTAGGTTAGGTTAGGTTAGGTTAGGTTAGGTTAGGTTAGGTTAGGTTAGGTTAGGTTAGGTTAGGTTAGGTTAGGTTAGGTTAGGTTAGGTTAGGTTAGGTTAGGTTAGGTTAGGTTAGGTTAGGTTAGGTTAGGTTAGGTTAGGTTAGGTTAGGTTAGGTTAGGTTAGGTTAGGTTAGGTTAGGTTAGGTTAGGTTAGGTTAGGTTAGGTTAGGTTAGGTTAGGTTAGGTTAGGTTAGGTTAGGTTAGGTTAGGTTAGGTTAGGTTAGGTTAGGTTAGGTTAGGTTAGGTTAGGTTAGGTTAGGTTAGGTTAGGTTAGGTTAGGTTAGGTTAGGTTAGGTTAGGTTAGGTTAGGTTAGGTTAGGTTAGGTTAGGTTAGGTTAGGTTAGGTTAGGTTAGGTTAGGTTAGGTTAGGTTAGGTTAGGTTAGGTTAGGTTAGGTTAGGTTAGGTTAGGTTAGGTTAGGTTAGGTTAGGTTAGGTTAGGTTAGGTTAGGTTAGGTTAGGTTAGGTTAGGTTAGGTTAGGTTAGGTTAGGTTAGGTTAGGTTAGGTTAGGTTAGGTTAGGTTAGGTTAGGTTAGGTTAGGTTAGGTTAGGTTAGGTTAGGTTAGGTTAGGTTAGGTTAGGTTAGGTTAGGTTAGGTTAGGTTAGGTTAGGTTAGGTTAGGTTAGGTTAGGTTAGGTTAGGTTAGGTTAGGTTAGGTTAGGTTAGGTTAGGTTAGGTTAGGTTAGGTTAGGTTAGGTTAGGTTAGGTTAGGTTAGGTTAGGTTAGGTTAGGTTAGGTTAGGTTAGGTTAGGTTAGGTTAGGTTAGGTTAGGTTAGGTTAGGTTAGGTTAGGTTAGGTTAGGTTAGGTTAGGTTAGGTTAGGTTAGGTTAGGTTAGGTTAGGTTAGGTTAGGTTAGGTTAGGTTAGGTTAGGTTAGGTTAGGTTAGGTTAGGTTAGGTTAGGTTAGGTTAGGTTAGGTTAGGTTAGGTTAGGTTAGGTTAGGTTAGGTTAGGTTAGGTTAGGTTAGGTTAGGTTAGGTTAGGTTAGGTTAGGTTAGGTTAGGTTAGGTTAGGTTAGGTTAGGTTAGGTTAGGTTAGGTTAGGTTAGGTTAGGTTAGGTTAGGTTAGGTTAGGTTAGGTTAGGTTAGGTTAGGTTAGGTTAGGTTAGGTTAGGTTAGGTTAGGTTAGGTTAGGTTAGGTTAGGTTAGGTTAGGTTAGGTTAGGTTAGGTTAGGTTAGGTTAGGTTAGGTTAGGTTAGGTTAGGTTAGGTTAGGTTAGGTTAGGTTAGGTTAGGTTAGGTTAGGTTAGGTTAGGTTAGGTTAGGTTAGGTTAGGTTAGGTTAGGTTAGGTTAGGTTAGGTTAGGTTAGGTTAGGTTAGGTTAGGTTAGGTTAGGTTAGGTTAGGTTAGGTTAGGTTAGGTTAGGTTAGGTTAGGTTAGGTTAGGTTAGGTTAGGTTAGGTTAGGTTAGGTTAGGTTAGGTTAGGTTAGGTTAGGTTAGGTTAGGTTAGGTTAGGTTAGGTTAGGTTAGGTTAGGTTAGGTTAGGTTAGGTTAGGTTAGGTTAGGTTAGGTTAGGTTAGGTTAGGTTAGGTTAGGTTAGGTTAGGTTAGGTTAGGTTAGGTTAGGTTAGGTTAGGTTAGGTTAGGTTAGGTTAGGTTAGGTTAGGTTAGGTTAGGTTAGGTTAGGTTAGGTTAGGTTAGGTTAGGTTAGGTTAGGTTAGGTTAGGTTAGGTTAGGTTAGGTTAGGTTAGGTTAGGTTAGGTTAGGTTAGGTTAGGTTAGGTTAGGTTAGGTTAGGTTAGGTTAGGTTAGGTTAGGTTAGGTTAGGTTAGGTTAGGTTAGGTTAGGTTAGGTTAGGTTAGGTTAGGTTAGGTTAGGTTAGGTTAGGTTAGGTTAGGTTAGGTTAGGTTAGGTTAGGTTAGGTTAGGTTAGGTTAGGTTAGGTTAGGTTAGGTTAGGTTAGGTTAGGTTAGGTTAGGTTAGGTTAGGTTAGGTTAGGTTAGGTTAGGTTAGGTTAGGTTAGGTTAGGTTAGGTTAGGTTAGGTTAGGTTAGGTTAGGTTAGGTTAGGTTAGGTTAGGTTAGGTTAGGTTAGGTTAGGTTAGGTTAGGTTAGGTTAGGTTAGGTTAGGTTAGGTTAGGTTAGGTTAGGTTAGGTTAGGTTAGGTTAGGTTAGGTTAGGTTAGGTTAGGTTAGGTTAGGTTAGGTTAGGTTAGGTTAGGTTAGGTTAGGTTAGGTTAGGTTAGGTTAGGTTAGGTTAGGTTAGGTTAGGTTAGGTTAGGTTAGGTTAGGTTAGGTTAGGTTAGGTTAGGTTAGGTTAGGTTAGGTTAGGTTAGGTTAGGTTAGGTTAGGTTAGGTTAGGTTAGGTTAGGTTAGGTTAGGTTAGGTTAGGTTAGGTTAGGTTAGGTTAGGTTAGGTTAGGTTAGGTTAGGTTAGGTTAGGTTAGGTTAGGTTAGGTTAGGTTAGGTTAGGTTAGGTTAGGTTAGGTTAGGTTAGGTTAGGTTAGGTTAGGTTAGGTTAGGTTAGGTTAGGTTAGGTTAGGTTAGGTTAGGTTAGGTTAGGTTAGGTTAGGTTAGGTTAGGTTAGGTTAGGTTAGGTTAGGTTAGGTTAGGTTAGGTTAGGTTAGGTTAGGTTAGGTTAGGTTAGGTTAGGTTAGGTTAGGTTAGGTTAGGTTAGGTTAGGTTAGGTTAGGTTAGGTTAGGTTAGGTTAGGTTAGGTTAGGTTAGGTTAGGTTAGGTTAGGTTAGGTTAGGTTAGGTTAGGTTAGGTTAGGTTAGGTTAGGTTAGGTTAGGTTAGGTTAGGTTAGGTTAGGTTAGGTTAGGTTAGGTTAGGTTAGGTTAGGTTAGGTTAGGTTAGGTTAGGTTAGGTTAGGTTAGGTTAGGTTAGGTTAGGTTAGGTTAGGTTAGGTTAGGTTAGGTTAGGTTAGGTTAGGTTAGGTTAGGTTAGGTTAGGTTAGGTTAGGTTAGGTTAGGTTAGGTTAGGTTAGGTTAGGTTAGGTTAGGTTAGGTTAGGTTAGGTTAGGTTAGGTTAGGTTAGGTTAGGTTAGGTTAGGTTAGGTTAGGTTAGGTTAGGTTAGGTTAGGTTAGGTTAGGTTAGGTTAGGTTAGGTTAGGTTAGGTTAGGTTAGGTTAGGTTAGGTTAGGTTAGGTTAGGTTAGGTTAGGTTAGGTTAGGTTAGGTTAGGTTAGGTTAGGTTAGGTTAGGTTAGGTTAGGTTAGGTTAGGTTAGGTTAGGTTAGGTTAGGTTAGGTTAGGTTAGGTTAGGTTAGGTTAGGTTAGGTTAGGTTAGGTTAGGTTAGGTTAGGTTAGGTTAGGTTAGGTTAGGTTAGGTTAGGTTAGGTTAGGTTAGGTTAGGTTAGGTTAGGTTAGGTTAGGTTAGGTTAGGTTAGGTTAGGTTAGGTTAGGTTAGGTTAGGTTAGGTTAGGTTAGGTTAGGTTAGGTTAGGTTAGGTTAGGTTAGGTTAGGTTAGGTTAGGTTAGGTTAGGTTAGGTTAGGTTAGGTTAGGTTAGGTTAGGTTAGGTTAGGTTAGGTTAGGTTAGGTTAGGTTAGGTTAGGTTAGGTTAGGTTAGGTTAGGTTAGGTTAGGTTAGGTTAGGTTAGGTTAGGTTAGGTTAGGTTAGGTTAGGTTAGGTTAGGTTAGGTTAGGTTAGGTTAGGTTAGGTTAGGTTAGGTTAGGTTAGGTTAGGTTAGGTTAGGTTAGGTTAGGTTAGGTTAGGTTAGGTTAGGTTAGGTTAGGTTAGGTTAGGTTAGGTTAGGTTAGGTTAGGTTAGGTTAGGTTAGGTTAGGTTAGGTTAGGTTAGGTTAGGTTAGGTTAGGTTAGGTTAGGTTAGGTTAGGTTAGGTTAGGTTAGGTTAGGTTAGGTTAGGTTAGGTTAGGTTAGGTTAGGTTAGGTTAGGTTAGGTTAGGTTAGGTTAGGTTAGGTTAGGTTAGGTTAGGTTAGGTTAGGTTAGGTTAGGTTAGGTTAGGTTAGGTTAGGTTAGGTTAGGTTAGGTTAGGTTAGGTTAGGTTAGGTTAGGTTAGGTTAGGTTAGGTTAGGTTAGGTTAGGTTAGGTTAGGTTAGGTTAGGTTAGGTTAGGTTAGGTTAGGTTAGGTTAGGTTAGGTTAGGTTAGGTTAGGTTAGGTTAGGTTAGGTTAGGTTAGGTTAGGTTAGGTTAGGTTAGGTTAGGTTAGGTTAGGTTAGGTTAGGTTAGGTTAGGTTAGGTTAGGTTAGGTTAGGTTAGGTTAGGTTAGGTTAGGTTAGGTTAGGTTAGGTTAGGTTAGGTTAGGTTAGGTTAGGTTAGGTTAGGTTAGGTTAGGTTAGGTTAGGTTAGGTTAGGTTAGGTTAGGTTAGGTTAGGTTAGGTTAGGTTAGGTTAGGTTAGGTTAGGTTAGGTTAGGTTAGGTTAGGTTAGGTTAGGTTAGGTTAGGTTAGGTTAGGTTAGGTTAGGTTAGGTTAGGTTAGGTTAGGTTAGGTTAGGTTAGGTTAGGTTAGGTTAGGTTAGGTTAGGTTAGGTTAGGTTAGGTTAGGTTAGGTTAGGTTAGGTTAGGTTAGGTTAGGTTAGGTTAGGTTAGGTTAGGTTAGGTTAGGTTAGGTTAGGTTAGGTTAGGTTAGGTTAGGTTAGGTTAGGTTAGGTTAGGTTAGGTTAGGTTAGGTTAGGTTAGGTTAGGTTAGGTTAGGTTAGGTTAGGTTAGGTTAGGTTAGGTTAGGTTAGGTTAGGTTAGGTTAGGTTAGGTTAGGTTAGGTTAGGTTAGGTTAGGTTAGGTTAGGTTAGGTTAGGTTAGGTTAGGTTAGGTTAGGTTAGGTTAGGTTAGGTTAGGTTAGGTTAGGTTAGGTTAGGTTAGGTTAGGTTAGGTTAGGTTAGGTTAGGTTAGGTTAGGTTAGGTTAGGTTAGGTTAGGTTAGGTTAGGTTAGGTTAGGTTAGGTTAGGTTAGGTTAGGTTAGGTTAGGTTAGGTTAGGTTAGGTTAGGTTAGGTTAGGTTAGGTTAGGTTAGGTTAGGTTAGGTTAGGTTAGGTTAGGTTAGGTTAGGTTAGGTTAGGTTAGGTTAGGTTAGGTTAGGTTAGGTTAGGTTAGGTTAGGTTAGGTTAGGTTAGGTTAGGTTAGGTTAGGTTAGGTTAGGTTAGGTTAGGTTAGGTTAGGTTAGGTTAGGTTAGGTTAGGTTAGGTTAGGTTAGGTTAGGTTAGGTTAGGTTAGGTTAGGTTAGGTTAGGTTAGGTTAGGTTAGGTTAGGTTAGGTTAGGTTAGGTTAGGTTAGGTTAGGTTAGGTTAGGTTAGGTTAGGTTAGGTTAGGTTAGGTTAGGTTAGGTTAGGTTAGGTTAGGTTAGGTTAGGTTAGGTTAGGTTAGGTTAGGTTAGGTTAGGTTAGGTTAGGTTAGGTTAGGTTAGGTTAGGTTAGGTTAGGTTAGGTTAGGTTAGGTTAGGTTAGGTTAGGTTAGGTTAGGTTAGGTTAGGTTAGGTTAGGTTAGGTTAGGTTAGGTTAGGTTAGGTTAGGTTAGGTTAGGTTAGGTTAGGTTAGGTTAGGTTAGGTTAGGTTAGGTTAGGTTAGGTTAGGTTAGGTTAGGTTAGGTTAGGTTAGGTTAGGTTAGGTTAGGTTAGGTTAGGTTAGGTTAGGTTAGGTTAGGTTAGGTTAGGTTAGGTTAGGTTAGGTTAGGTTAGGTTAGGTTAGGTTAGGTTAGGTTAGGTTAGGTTAGGTTAGGTTAGGTTAGGTTAGGTTAGGTTAGGTTAGGTTAGGTTAGGTTAGGTTAGGTTAGGTTAGGTTAGGTTAGGTTAGGTTAGGTTAGGTTAGGTTAGGTTAGGTTAGGTTAGGTTAGGTTAGGTTAGGTTAGGTTAGGTTAGGTTAGGTTAGGTTAGGTTAGGTTAGGTTAGGTTAGGTTAGGTTAGGTTAGGTTAGGTTAGGTTAGGTTAGGTTAGGTTAGGTTAGGTTAGGTTAGGTTAGGTTAGGTTAGGTTAGGTTAGGTTAGGTTAGGTTAGGTTAGGTTAGGTTAGGTTAGGTTAGGTTAGGTTAGGTTAGGTTAGGTTAGGTTAGGTTAGGTTAGGTTAGGTTAGGTTAGGTTAGGTTAGGTTAGGTTAGGTTAGGTTAGGTTAGGTTAGGTTAGGTTAGGTTAGGTTAGGTTAGGTTAGGTTAGGTTAGGTTAGGTTAGGTTAGGTTAGGTTAGGTTAGGTTAGGTTAGGTTAGGTTAGGTTAGGTTAGGTTAGGTTAGGTTAGGTTAGGTTAGGTTAGGTTAGGTTAGGTTAGGTTAGGTTAGGTTAGGTTAGGTTAGGTTAGGTTAGGTTAGGTTAGGTTAGGTTAGGTTAGGTTAGGTTAGGTTAGGTTAGGTTAGGTTAGGTTAGGTTAGGTTAGGTTAGGTTAGGTTAGGTTAGGTTAGGTTAGGTTAGGTTAGGTTAGGTTAGGTTAGGTTAGGTTAGGTTAGGTTAGGTTAGGTTAGGTTAGGTTAGGTTAGGTTAGGTTAGGTTAGGTTAGGTTAGGTTAGGTTAGGTTAGGTTAGGTTAGGTTAGGTTAGGTTAGGTTAGGTTAAGGTTAGGTTAGGTTAGGTTAGGTTAGGTTAGGTTAGGTTAGGTTAGGTTAGGTTAGGTTAGGTTAGGTTAGGTTAGGTTAGGTTAGGTTAGGTTAGGTTAGGTTAGGTTAGGTTAGGTTAGGTTAGGTTAGGTTAGGTTAGGTTAGGTTAGGTTAGGTTAGGTTAGGTTAGGTTAGGTTAGGTTAGGTTAGGTGTAGGTTAGGTTAGGTTAGGTTTAGGTTAGGTTAGGTTAGGTTAGGTTAGGTTAGGTTAGGTTAGGTTAGGTTAGGTTAGGTTAGGTTAGGTTAGGTTAGGTTAGGTTAGGTTAGGTTAGGTTAGGTTAGGTTAG